>OU383786.1:15399469-15436891 GCA_910950805.1 Acrocephalus scirpaceus scirpaceus
TTCCTAATAAGACCTCAGTGACAGTGACTGTATTAATGTCATTGTCCCCTGCTCCGGATCAATTCGGTGCTTTAGGATGCAGGGAGGGTCCTGCCACCTCGGGACAGGGGAGTTTGTTCCCCTCGGGACAGAGGAGTTTGTTCCCCTGGGGACAGGGGAGTTTGTTCCCCTCGGGACAGGGGAGTTTGTTCCTCTCGGGACAGGGGAGTTTGTTCCTCTCGGGACAGGGGAGTTTGTTCCTCTCAGGACAGGGGAGTTTGTTCCCCTCGGGACAGGGGAGTTTGTTCCTCTCGGGACAGAGGAGTTTGTTCCTCTCGGGACAGAGGAGTTTGTTCCTCTCAGGACAGGGGAGTTTGTTCCCCTCGGGACAGGGGAGTTTGTTCCCCTCGGGACAGGGGAGTTTGTTCCCCTCGTGTCCCTGCCTGCCAGGAGATTTCCTTGGCAGAACACACCAAAATCACTCATCAGCAGCTCATCCCACTCCCAAAATACTGCTGTTATCCCAAGCTGCCCAAAACATTCTCTGCTGGTGGTTTAATAGCCCAAATCTTGAATTTTTCTGAATTTCAGAATTTTCTGAAATTCAGAGAACATTCCGTGCTGGTGGTTTAATAGCCCAAATCTTGAATTTTTTCTGACTTTCAGCCATTTCCCTGCCACATTTCAGTCTGGGAGCAGCGCTCCACTCCAGGGCAGGGCAGTCCGTGCCACCAGCAGCACGTGGTGGAACAGGGATGCTCATTTTGGTCCATGGCTCTGGATCATCTCATCCGTGCCAAGCCTGGCTCATCCCTGCTCTCTGCGAGCCCTGGAACCCCACGGAGCTGGACAGTGACCCCCGAGCCCTGGGGTGACCTGCAGGACCCACTCAGGGGTCACAGCTGTGTCCCCTCACTGTCCCAGTGCCCTGCCTGGCCACATTTGCATCTCAAACGAGTCCTCAGCTCCGCACTGACTCACTTGAGGGACGCATGAATAATTTTGAGGATTTCTGTGATCTCTGAGCTGTCTCTGAGCAGAGGGAGAAGGAGGGGGAGTCCAAGGAGCTGCCGTGAATTTTCCACCCAGGACCAGCGCCACAAAAGGTGAGAGTGGAAATCCTGAGCTGAGACCTCAACCCCACCACAGGGAAAGCTCAGGGCTGTGACCACCACGAGTTTGTCATGGTGGGATTGATTGGGGGGTTTGGGGGTTCCTCATGTGGGGTCAGTTTGGGGAGGCCCTGGCACAGATTCCCAGAGGAGCTGTGGCTGCCCCTGGATCCCTGGAAGGTCCAAGGCCAGGCTGGAGGGGCTTGGAGCACCCTGAGATCATGGAAGGTGTCCCTGCCCATGGCAGAGGTGGAATGAGTTGATCTTTGAGGTCCCTTCCAACACAAACCATTCCATGATTCCATGAATTCCCACAGCAAAGGAAAGACTCAAATTAAACCGCTGCCCTGACGTGCCCAGCGTGGACCAGCCCTGGCTGCCTCCACCCCCCAGACCAACCAAGTCCCACCAAAGCCTCTCAGAACATCCCCGTGCTCCTCACTTTAATGTTTTGGCCATCCCAAGAGGCAGGATGTGGGGAGGGAGCTGCCAGGCTCAGGTCTCACCCTGATCCCAGAGCATCCCTCCATCCATCATCCATGGATCCATCCATCTGTCCATCATCCATCCATGGATCCATGGATCCAACCATCCATCATCCATCCATCCCTCCATCTGTCATCCCTCCATCCATCCATCCATCCATCCATCCATTCATCCATCCGTCATCCCTCCATCCATCCATAAATCCATCCATCCGTCCATCCATCCGTCCATCCATCCATCCATCCATGGATCCATCCATTCCTCCATCCATCCATCCATCCATCCATCCATCCCTCCATCCATCCATTCCTTAGCCATCCATCCATTCTTTATCCATCATCCATCCATCCATCATCCATCCATGGATCCATCCATGGATCCATCCATAGATCCATCCCTCCATCTGTCATCCATCCATGGATCCATCTATCCATCCAATCCATCCATCCATCCATCCATCTGTCCATCCACATATCCATGGATCCATCCATCCGTCCATCATCCATCCATCATCCATCGTCTATCAATCATCCATCCCCCATCCATCCATCCATCCATCCATCATCCCTCCATCCCTCCATCCTTTATCCATCCATCCGTCCATGGATCCATCCCTCCCTCATCCCTGGGGCTCCCTAAGCAGGAGGATTTCCCCAGCCCTTTGAAAAGCCATTTCCAGCTCAGTCTCGGTATTAAGCCTGGCCTTTCCCTGGGCAGGTTTTCAATCTCTGCCCGAGCCTGTTGCAGCAGAAAGTTTCTGCAAAGGTCAGGGGGAAGCTTTTAAGCATCTTTGCCAATTAAGTGCTGCAACCCCTCCCCGCCGCCAGAGCCGCCCGGCTCCATCCCTGGGGAGGGTAATTACT
This sequence comes from Acrocephalus scirpaceus scirpaceus, assembly GCA_910950805.1. Lineage (NCBI taxonomy): Eukaryota > Metazoa > Chordata > Aves > Passeriformes > Sylviidae > Acrocephalus > Acrocephalus scirpaceus. Next base: position 15,401,910 of record OU383786.1, read on the forward strand.
GTTTTATAAATAAGCTTTGAACTCTCTTAAGTAATTGTCTCTCCTTGCATGAAAGCACCCTGTAAATCCACCGGCCTTTTCCACCTTCTGTCATATCTAAAAATAATCCAGAGGGGAAAAAAAAAATCCACGTAATACCTTTAAGGAGAAACTCCCAAACTTCCCTTTGAGCTGCAGTGATTATTTCTCCAAGCTTTCAATAATTCCACTGACAGAAGCCTTGCGGCTTCTTGGTGAAATTTTTTGGCAATATTTGACATAGTTTCAAAACTTTTCTCTGGAGTTACATGGAATAATTTAAAAAAAAAGGAAAAGGAAAAGGAAAAAAAAAGGGAAAGGAAAAGGGAAAGGGAAAGGGAAAGGGAAAGGAAAAGGAAAAGGGAAAGGGAAAGGGAAAGGGAAAGGGAAAGGGAAAGGAAAAGGAAAAGGAAAAGGGAAAAGGAAAAGGAAAAGGAAAAGGAAAAGGAAAAGGAAAAGGAAAAGGAAAAAGGAAAAGGAAAAGGGAAAAAGGAAAAGGAAAAGGAAAAGGAAAAGGAAAATGGAAAATAAAAAGGAAAAGGAAAAGGAGCCATGTTTCAATATTTCAATTTCTACCCCATGTGGTTAAAATGGAGAGCACAAGAGAAAGGAGAGAAATGAAGAAGCTTTTTCTAAAGGTATTAATTCCTTTTTTTATATATGTATATATAATTTTTTACTCTATTTATATAGTATATAGCGTATATATATAGTATATATATAATTATATATTTATATATTTATATATTTATATATTATATATATTTATATATAAATATATAAATTTATATATAAATATAAATATATAAATACATATATATAATTTTTTTTTACCAGCCCCGTGATTTCTGGGTGTATTTAGGCACTCTGGGATGGCAGATTTGAAATCCTTTATCCTGCCCAGGCCGGGTGTAATCCCCCCATTTATTTAACCCAGCCGGAGACAGGGAAAGCATTCCTGAGCCGGGAAGAGCCCGGCTCCTTCCACCCTGCAAATCGCGCCTTTTATCCCCAAAATCCCAGCCAAAATTAACTCGCAGCTCCAATCGCTCCAGCCTGACGCTATCGGAGCAACAGCACAAGGAAAAAAAAAAAATACGAGTTCATTTCGCCTGGAGGCTGAGCCGGGCTCAAATTCAGCCTCCCAAACCTGCTTGGCTCAGCAAGAAGAAATGGGGAAGAAATCCCGGCCGTGTGGAAATCAGGGAATACCAGGGTGGGAATGGGGCAGGAGGGCTGAGCTGAGCTCCTCACCCCATCACCCACCCCAAAAACAGGACGGGAGCGGCTCCTCTCCCTCCCCACCCGCAGCAATCCCTGACTGGGAGCCCTTTAAATGGTTTCAAATGTTAATTCCTCATCGCGGCAGTAAAAGCTATTTTTAATCCCACGTGAAAGCAGTTTGCACAAACCCAAAAGTTGGCACGTTTTAGGGATGGCTTCCCAAGGCCGGGCAGCGCTGGGTGTGAGTTAGGGAGCAGAAAACATCAGGGCACAGCATCAGGGACATTTTTATGTCCCTGAGACATAAAATCCGGCTGCCATGGGGTCACCCAGAGCTTAAAACTGGTTCTAAGAGCAGGGCTGGGGCTCAAACAGTGCATAAAAGCCAACCCAAAACATTACGCCTTGAGTAAAAGCTTGAATGTATCTCATTCTTAGTTAAAATCTGCTTTTTCTCAGGTTTCTTTGACCTGGAGGTTTTCATTTCCCAAACACGGCGGTGAGGATCCGGGAAGCTGAGATAGAAAAGTCTCACTTGTGAATGGAAACGGGGAAAAAAAAAAATAAAGATAAAAGATTGTAAAGTAATAAAGGCGAGAAGTGGCAGGGCTGAGTGTCTGCGAAGGGCCCCGGAAAACAAGGGCAGCTCTGAGCGCTGAAATCGAGCCCGACAGGAGCGGAGATTGGCGGTGCCAGTGAATAAAGATAAAGTCCCGGGGCAGGTCCGAGCATCGCCAGCCCAGCCCGGCCGGGCTCCTTTGTCCCTTCGCACCTTTGCGCTGCCCGGAGGCGCCTGGGAGAAGCTGGCCCGGGCAGGGGACACAAACTGGGCCTGGCAGGGGACACAAACTGGGCCTGGTAAGGGACACAAACTGACCCTGGTAGGGGACACAAACTGGGCCTGTCTGGGACACAAACTGACCCTGGTAGGGGACACAAACTGGCAGGGGACACAGGATGGCCCTGGCAGGGGACACAAACTGACCCGGGTAGGGGACACAAACTGGCAGGGGACACAAACTGGCCCTGGTAAGGGACAAACTGACCCGGGTAGGGGACACAAACTGGCAGGGGACACAAACTGACCCTGGCACGGGACACAAACTGGCCCTGGTAGGGTACACAAACTGGCACGGGACACAAACTGGGCCTGGCCGGGGACACAAGCTGGGCCTGGTAAGGGACACAAACTGGGCCGGGCAGGGGACACAAACAGACCATGGCAGGGGACACAAACTGACCCGGGCAGGGGTCACAAACTGGGCCTGGCCGGGGACACAAACTGGGCCTGGCCGGGGACACAAACTGGCCCTGGTAAGGGACACAAACTGACCCTGGCAGGGGACACAGGCTGACCCTGTTAAGGGACACAAACTGACCCTGGTGGGGGACACAAACTGGGCCAGGCAGGGGACACAAACTGGCAGGGGACACAAACTGACCCTGGTAGGGAACACAGGCTGGCCATGGCCGGGGACACAAACTGACCCTGTTAAGGGACACAAACTGACCCGGGCAGGGGACACAAAGTGGCCCTGGTAAGGGACACAAACTGGGCCTGGCCGGGGACACAAACTGGCCCTGGTAAGGGACACAAACTGGCCCTGGCAGGGGACACAAACTGGCCCTGGCAGGGGACACAAACTGACCCTGGCAGGGGACACAAACTGACCATGGCAGGGGACACAAACTGACCCTGGTGGGGGACACAAACTGACCCTGGCAGGGGACACAGGCTGGGCCTGGCCGGGGACAAAGCTGGCCCTGGTAGGGGATACAAACTGGCCCGGGCAGGGGACACAGGCTGTCCCTGACAGGGGACACAAGCGCGGTGCCAAAACGCAGCCCCGGTGACACCGGAGGAGCCGATTTCATTCGGAGCCCGCGCTATAGAGCGGCTGGATCTGTCTGTACAATCACAAAAAACCCCTCGAGGCACCTCCTCAGCTCCACTTTTCAGCTGCCAATAACACCCCCGGCAAAAGTCAAAAGAGCAGCCGCGTCCTTCCCCTGTCGCTCAAAGGCGTCGGGGTTGCGAGGTGCCGAGATAACAAAGTCTGGCTCAAGAAACCCTGGATGCCTTTCAAGAGCCTGATTAGCTGCCGTCAATGGGGCTGGGGAAGGGGAGGGGGCAAAACCCCCACACACGCCGGGCTCTCCGCTCCCCCTGAGCCTTCCCGGAGGTGCTCCCGGAGCTGGGACACCCCAGCAGAGTCACGGAGGGATGAATTCCTCCCCCCTCATGCCAAATTTCACCTTGGATGGGACGGGAGAACGATGAAGAAAAGTTAAATCCGGAGTGTCGACACCCCAGCAGAGTCATGGAGGGATGAGTTCCTCCCCCCTCATGCCAAATTTCACGTTGGATGGGACGGGAGAACAATGAAGGAAAATTAAATCCGGAGTGTCGACACCCCAGCAGAGTCATGGAGGGATGAGGAACCCCAAGGAAATTTCCTCCCTACCTCGTGCCAAATTTCACCTTGGATGGGACGGGAGAACGATGAAGAAAAGTTAAATTTGGAGTGTCAACACTCCAGCAGAGTCATGGAGGGATGAATTCCTCCCCCCTCATGCCAAATTTCTCGTTGGATGGGATGGGAGAACGATGAAGAAAAGTTAAATTTGGAGTGTTGACACCCCAGCAGAGTCACGGGGGGATGAGGAACCCCAAGGAAATTTCCTCCTCACCTCATAACAACTTTCACGTTGGACAGGACAGGAGAACGATGATGAAAAGTTAAACTTGGAGTCTCGGAGCTCTGCGGGGCCAGAGGATGCTGGGTGAGGATTCCAGCTCCTCCTGTCCCTCCAGCACACAGCCTGGCCAGTCACTAAACATCCCATAATACTTTTTAATACTTCTGGTCCAAAATTCCCTATTTTCTGGTGTGAAAATAGGGGATTCTTTACAATTCCCACAAATCCGGTGAGTGCAGCTCAGTCCCAGGGCTCAGTCCCGAGGGTGGAGGGAGCCCTGGCCCAGCACTGCCCAAGTCCTCTGGCTCTTGGAAAAGCAGGAATACAGGATGGAAAAGAGGGATCAGGGATCCCAGACCAGGCAAGGAAACACGAGGCAGAGGAAAAACCTCGATCCACACCAAAGTTTTGGCAGATGGGGACAGGGAGAGTCCTTTGGATGAGCTGTGCCGGGCTGGGAGCTTCCCACATGAATTCCCTCAAAGCTGAATTCCCTTTCCTGCAGCCCAGGCTCCTTTTCCAGCACTGCCATGCTCCCCAAAGCTGCTGCACCCCAAAACCCCCCAGGCTGTGCCAAACTCAGCACCCGGAACCTCAGCGTGGGATCCAAAAAAAGGGAACAACCCCGGGCAGAGATTCTGCTGTGCCCCCAAAATGTCCCCAGTGGGGACACCAGAGAGCCCCAACCCTGTCACACAAGGTCCCAAATGTCACCTGGGACCCCAAAACTGCTCCCCTGACACCCAGGGGGGTTCCAGCCCTTAAACCCTGCACCCACAAATGTTTTCCTCAATCCCCACAGGAACCGGCCTGACATCATCACAGACATTCCAAATTTTGCAATGGATTTCTGAATATCACCCCAGACTCGGATCCAGTTCAGTTTTTACCATTTCTCCTCACCTGCATTCCCCCAAAACAGACAGGGACAGTCCCAGGCTCCCAAAGGGGAGCCCCCCACACCCCCAAACTGGCAGCAGCCACGCCAGCATCGCCTCTTCTTTTTATTTATGCTTCCTTCAAGCAGCGCCGAGTGCCAAAAAAATTAAAAACCGTGTTCTGCTTGAGGAGAAAACATCCCACCGTGCTTGGATTAGCCATTAAATCATTGCTGCTGCAGCCTCGAAAAGGTGTTTAATCTTCTTAGAATTAGCTAAAGCTGGAGTAACTCAAGGAATTCTGTAGGAGATGCTTTTGCAGAACATTCCCTTTTTGCTACTACTCCAAAAACAAAAAAAAAAAGGAAGAAAAGAAGAGGGATTTGGCCCATTTCAAATTTAAATTAAATAAAACAACCCAGGAAGAATAAATTATTTCAGTCAGTCACTTATAGCAAACTACTCATCACCTACAGCTGATATTCCTGCCAGAGCAGGGAAATCACTACGGGATGGAGCTACCAAGAAAGAACAAAATAATTCTGGAGCGATATTTCCAAGGGAATTTTTTTCCACATTTACTCAAGACAAGCAACAACCTACAGGTGCCTTCGGGCCAAATATCTTGGCGTGAGAAGGGGCTGGTGTAATTTCGGTTTCCTAGCGAGTTCAAGTATTTTAAAAATGTTTACACCGCTTCTGAGGTGTAGGAAAAACCTGATTTTCTGTCCAACTCCTCTTTCCCCGCACTCCAGCACATCCCAGCTTTAAACATTTAGCTCCGTCTGGCTTTCCCGGGGATAAAAAAATCCCTCGGTGCTGCGAGGTCTTGTGAGAAGACAAAACAAGAGGCAGCGGCGAGGAGAGGAAGCGAAGGGAAATGCGTGTGTGTGTGTGATTAAAACCACACTTTACGCAGAGTTAAAGCAAAACATCTCCTGGTTTTTGGGGGTTTTTTGCCTGGCCCCAAAGGATGCGGAAAACAAAACCTTCCCCGCTCCATTTTTCCCAATTTACCACAACCACACGCGGGATCATCTCGAAGCTGGTGTCCCTGCGAGCGCTCCCAGCACTAAAAACTCTCAGCAGAGCCATCCAAAATGAGATTTATTCCTTCCCTCTGCTGCCCGTCCTGCCAGCAGCTCCTCACCGAGCGATATGAAAACCTTCGATCTTCCCCGCTTTAATTATTACGTGCTCGCAGTCATTAAATTCCAGTTCTGCCATTCTCACCCCCGCAAAAAAAAAAACAACAACAAAAAAAAAAGATTAGTGATGGTCATTATTGCTCCTGGAGCAGCGCGGGCCCGAGCGGAGCGGAGGAATGAGCTCGTAAATCACGGCGATATTAATGCGGCCATAAAAAATAAGCGCCGCTACTTAGCGGGGTTTGAAGGTGCGCGAAGTCGGAACTTTACAGCCCAGATGTGGGCTCAGAGAGCTGCAACTCCGCGGGTAAAATTACCACTAAAATCGCTTTTTTTTTTTTTTTTCCCCATTAAACGCGCTGATTTTCTCACAGGTTGTTGGTTCGGCGAGGATTTTGGGGAAGCTGCAACCTCACCTCACCCCCCAAAAATACATGGAGAGCGCGGAAGAAACGCGGAATCCCCGCGGGGCTCGGGGAGAAGGGCACGGCGAGGCAGGAAGGACAGGGAGAGCTGCTCCTTTGATTATTTTCAGATGTTTCCCGGAGAACACCACGGCGCTCTCTCCCTCCACGGACACGTTTGGATTGCCTGCGGGATAACGGGGCGGATTCCACCCCCGGCTTCAAGGGATTCAAAAATCGCTGCCGGCTCCGCTTGGCCCAGCCGCGGAGTTTAATACGCTCCACATGCACAGTAGCTGCTCTTCCCAAGGTTTTATCGCCTGGAGAGTTCAATCCCATCGAAACCTTCCAAAAAATAACCTCCCTGGGATGGCTCCGGCTCTGCCCTTGGCCACAAACCCAGCGAGGATCCCTGGGATTCACCCGCTCGCTGATCAAGGGATCAAACCCGAGATCCTCGCTCGTTTCTGTTTGGTTTTTGTGGGTTTTTTTTCCTAAACCACACGAATAAAGCAATTCCTAAAGGAAACCGGCGGGGAAAACGGGGGCACGGCTGGGGGATAAAAGCGCTCAAGGTTAAAATCGCAAAGCCTGGCGAGTTCAACGAGCTCAGTTTTGCTGCCGGCTTCGTCCCTGGCCGGGTGGGATGCGGGATGGGAGGCGCGGGGACAGCGGCGACGCGGGGACACGAGCACAAGGGGACAAGGCGACAAGGGGACAAGGCGACACGGGGATGGCTTTTCACACCCGCAGCGCTCCTGACTTCATCAGCAGCCCCTCAGAAGCCGCCAGCCCCTTCCCCAGCCCAGCGAGGGTCGGAGCTGCCGCCCCCCGCTCCCCTTCCCCCGGCCCCCCTTTCTCTCCCGGGACCCTGCGCACCCGCCTGTTGCAGAACCGCCTCACCCCTGCCCGGGCGGCAATTAACACAGCTCCGCGCTAATTACCGACGCTCCCCCCTTACCTGTACCAGCGCAGCCCCTTCTCGTAGCACCTGTCGAAGAAATGGGGTTCGGCGCCCACCGCCCGCACCCCGGGGTGCGCCCGCAGGAACTCCAGCAGCGCCCGCGTCCCGCCCTTCTTCACGCCCACGATGATGGCCTGGGGGAAGCGGCGGCTGCCGCCCCCCGAGGAGCCCCCCGAGGAGCTCCCCGAGCCCCCCGGCGCTTCCCCCGGCGCCGCGGGCAGCGCGGCGGGCGGCGGCAGCAGCAGCGCGGGCGGCAGCGGCTCGCAGGGCCCGGGCAGGCAGGAGAAGAAGTAGGTGAAGAAGAGGATCATGGTGAGGAGCAGCGAGGCGCGGCGGCCCCCGGCGGGTCCCAGCAGCCGCCCGCTACATCCCATCGGGGGCCGCGCATCCCCGCGCCCGCCGCCGCGCCCCCCCCGCGCCCCCCTCCGCGCTGCCGGCCCGGCCCCGGGGCCCCCCGAGCTCCGCGGGGCGGGGGAGGGCCGGGACACGCGCGTGGGGCGGTGACGCCCCGGGGAGGGGAAGGGGAGGGAGGGGAGGGATGCGGAGGGAGGGGATTGGGAGCGGGGAGGGGGCGCGGCACACGCGGGTGGCACCGCCGCGATGTCACCCCCCCCCCCACGCGGGGCTGTCACCCGAGCGGGGCAGCCCCTGCCCAGGGCAGCGCTGGGATGGGTCACCCCACATTTCCCTACGTTCTCACATGTTTTCCCTGTATTTTCCCTTTTTCCCCCCACATTCCCACTTTTTTTCCTATGTTACCTCACATTTCCCCATGCTCTCTCATGTTTTCCCTGTATTTTCCTTCCCCCCCCCATTTCTGTTTGTTTTTCCATATTACCCCACATTTCCCCATGTTCTCACACATTTTCCCTGTATTTTCCTTTTTCCCCCACATTTCCACTTGTTTTCCTATGCTACCTCACATTTCCCCCTATTTTCCTTTTTTCCCCCCATTTTCCTTTTTTCCCCCATTTTCCTTTTTTCACCCCACATTTCCACTTGGTTTTCCACGTTACCCCACATCTCCCCATGTTCTCCCATGTCTTCCCTGTATTTTCCCTTTTCCCCCCACATTTCCGCTTTTTTTTCTATGTTACCTCACATTTCCCCATGCTCTCTCATGTTTTCCCTGTATTTTTCTTTTTTCCCTCTATTTCCACTTGTTTTTCCATGTTACCCCACATTTCCCTACGTTCTCTCATGCTTTCCTTGTATTCTCCTTTTTTCCCCCCACATTTCCACTTGTTTTCCTGTTACCTCACATTTTCCCCCTATTTTCCTTTTTTCACCTCAGACTTCCACTTGTTTTTCCACGTTACCCCACATTTCCTTATGTTCTAATGTTTTCCCTATATTTTCCTTTTTTCCTCCACATTTCTGTTTGTTTTGCCATGTTACCCCAGGTTTCCCCATGTTGTCACACGTTTTCCCTGTATTTTCCCTTTTTCCTCCATATTTCCACTTTTTTTCTGTTACCTCACATTTCCCCTCTATTTTCCTTTTTTCCCCCTATTTTCCTTTTTTCACCCCACATTTCCACTTGGTTTCCCATGTTACCTCACATTTCCCTATATTCTCATGTTTTCCCTGTATTTTCCCTTTTTTCCTCCACATGTCCACTTTTTTTTTTCTGTGTTACCTCACATTTCCCCTCTATTTTCCTTTTTTCACCCCAGATTTCCACTTGGTTTCCCACGTTACCCCACATTTCCCCATGTTCCCACACATTTTCCCTATATTTTCCTTTTTTCCACCACATTTCCACTTGCTTTTCCATGTTACCCCACATTTCCCCACATTCTCACATTTTCACTACATTTTCCTTTTTTTTCTCCCACACTTCCACTTGTTTTTCCACGTTATCCCACATTTCCCAGTGTTACTCTGTATTTTCACTTTTCCCCACGTTTCCCCCCATTTTCCCACATCTCCACACATTCCCCAAGTTTTTCCATGTTTTTACCACACTTCCCCACGTCCTCACGCTCTTCCCACATTTCCCTGTGTTCTCACACGTTTTCCCATGATTTCTCACATTTCTCCAGGCTTTGCCACATTTTTCCATCAATTTTTCTTCTTTCCTGTATTCCCTTCTCTTCCTGCCATTCCTGGGGCTCCAATGGGGGTTTTGGGGAAGGGTGACACGGGGACAGGGCTGTGGGGTGACAAATTTGTGGGGTGACACAGGAACAGGGCTGGGGGTGACAAAGCCGGGGGGTGACACGAGGACAGGGCTGTGGGTGACAAAGCTGCAGGGTGACACCGGGACAGGGCTGTGGGGGGACAAACCTGTGGGGTGACACGGGGACAGGGCTGTGGGTGACAAACCTGCGGGGTGACACGGGGACAGGGCTGTGGGTGACACAGGGACAGGGCTGTGGGGTGACAAACCTGTGGGGTGACACGAGGACAGGGCTGTGGGTGACAAAGCTGGGGGGTGACACGAGGACAGGGCTGTGGGTGACAAAGCTGTGGGGTGACATGGGGACAGGGCTGTGGGGTGACAAACTTGCAGGGTGACGTGAGGACAGGGCTGTGAGGTGACAAATTTGTGGGGTGACACAGGGGCAGGGCTGTGGGGTGGCAAACCTGTGAGGTGACAAACCTGCAGGGTGACACAGGGGCAGGGCTGTGGGGTGACAGGGCTGCAGGGTGACACTGAGAGGGTGGCAGGGTGACAGGGCTGTGGGTGACACTGTGATACAGCTGCAGGGTACGGTGTGATACGGTTGCAGAGCTGCAGGGTGACATGGGGACAGCATTGTGGGGTGACAAAGCTGCAGGGTGACACAGAGACAGCGCTGTGGGGTGACACAGTGACAGGGTGGCAGGGTGACACGGTGACTGGAGGTGACACGGTGACTGGAGGTGACACGGTGACTGGAGGTGACACGGTGACGAGGCTGCCTGGCCGCAGGGCCAGCGCTTTGTGCCCTCTCGTGGCTGGCGCTCGGGGCTGCTCGGGGCCCGCCCGTCCCTTCCCAGAGCGAGGGAACGACCCGAGCTCCCTCCCAGCTCCGCGGGGACACCGGGGCAGGGGTGGTGACACCAAGGGAGCGGTGACACCCAGGGAGCGGGGACACCCGGGCAGGAGCGGGGACACCGAGGGAGCGGTGACACCGAGGGAACGGTGACACCCGGGCAGGAGTGGGGACACCGAGGGAGCGGGGACACTGAGGGAGCGGTGACACCCGGGCAGGAGCGGGGACACTCGGGCAGGAGCGGGGACACCGAGGGAGCGGTGACACCGAGGGAGTGGTGACACCCGGGCAGCAGCGGTGACACCCGGGCAGGGGCGGTGACACCGAGGCAGCGCAGCTGTCCCCGGAGCATTTCAAGCCCCCCCAAACGCATCCGAACCGCGGCACCGCCAGCCCCGCTCGGGTTTCCCGAGCCATTGGGAACGGGAGCTGCTCCACGCCGGGCGGGAGCGCCTCCAGCTCCGTGTTTGGCTTGGGAGGGCGATTGTTGCTGTTGGAAAACCCCGATTTGGCAGAATGGAAACGTTTTGGCCAGAGCGGATCCGTGCCGACAAATTTCAGTCCAAACGGAGCCAGGGAGACTCCGGGGAGGCGGGAGGGGACTCGCCCTCCCTCCTCATCCTCGGCCCTCCCTCCTCATCCTCGGCGTGGGCGGCTGGCGGGGCTGGTGCCACCGGGGCTGCTGGCACGGCCAGCTCCCCGCGGCGCGGTCACAGCCTTCCTTTCTCACCTTCAAAATTTGGGAAAAAAACCCTTCAAACACGAGTTTGTGGCCGGGGCCAGGCGCCGAGGGCTTGGGATGTGCCCAAGGTCACCCCAGCCCCGTGTCTGGGGGGGCCCTGCAGGGTTCAGCCCAGACCTCACCGGACAGGCAGCTCAGGCAGCTGAGGATGAACAGGTCACATTCAAGTTTTTACCAAAATCAGGGGGTTTTTGGTGGAAATAAATGAGTTCTGCAATGCTCTGCCTGTGGTTGGTGTCCTCACACCCTCACAGCTCCGTGGCCACCCAGGGGTGGCTGTGCAGGCCTCACCACCATCAATTGTCCCCACTGGAGCACAAGGGGAAAAGTTTTCCCTTCCCTGGGTCTTGGCAGGAGTGAGCAGCACTTGGGAAACCCCAGGGCCGGGCTGGTGGCTCCTGAGGGGGAACTGTGACCATGGGGAGGGAGATTCTCCATGGAGGAGCGAGGTGGGATCAGCTCTTCCCATAAATCCCGATCCAGGACAAGGGACAAGTGCCACAGCGGGGCCCAAACCCATCCACATCAGCACAGCACCGTGTGAGCTCCGTGCTCCAGCCTCTCCCAGACCCCAAAAACAGCGGGGTGGGTCCCCTGCCACCCCAGTGTCCCCTGCCACCCCAGTGTCCCCTGCCACCCCAGTGTCCCCGGCCACCCCAGTGTCCCCTGCCACCCCAGAGTCCCCTGCCACCTCAGTGTCCCCTGCCACCTCAGTGTCCCCTGCCACCCCAGAGTCCCCTGCCACCCCAATGTCCCCTGCCACCCCAGAGTCCCCTGCCACCCCAGAGTCCCCTGCCACCCCAGAGTCCCCTGCCACCTCAGTGTCCCCTGCCACCCCAGAGTCCCCTGCCACCCCAATGTCCCCTGCCACCCCAATGTCCCCTGCCACCCCAGAGTCCCCTGCCACCCCAGAGTCCCCTGCCACCCCAGTGCCCCTGCCACCCCAGTGTCCCCTGCCACCCCAGTGTCCCCTCAGGCTGTGACCCCCCTGCACCCCCCTCTGCCCACCACCACAGCCAGGCAGGAGCCGCTCTGGGATTTCTGGGATTTCCCCGAGTTTGTTATTCCAAAGCAAGAAAGAAAAGAGGCTCGGGGGATCGGCGGGGATAAAAAAATGCCTTTGGGAACACGGGGGATCATTGAGCACCTCCAGGCGCGGTTGGCCGGGCTGATAAAGGCGAGCAAAGCTCTGAAAGGCGAGCACAGCTTGATGGGAAGCGGCTGCTCGCAAACAGCCAATTACGGCGGGCATCCCAATCCAATTAGCGAGGCTGTTCCCCTGATTGCCGCCAGTGTTGGACAAATACAGCGCAACCGCTCGGGTTCAAAGAGCGGCCCATAAAAGGCGGCTCGGGGAGAGGCGAGGCAGGGAGGGAACCCCATCCCCTGAGGGATGGCCCAGCCGCGCTGGGAGTGTCCCTAAAGCCACACCGGGACAGGGACACTCTGCTGTCCCCACCAGGAGCTCTCCATGGGGTCATGCAGACAGGGATGTCACTGTCGCAATAAAAGACAGAGATCAGTTCTTGATCATCAGAAGGCTGAGCTGAATTTTACAAATTTTACAAATTCCCCCCCGTCCCCTTATAGCAGATTTGGTCATTCAGGACTGATGTTTCTTCCCCTTTGGTGAACACCAGGTGAAGAAGAGTTTTGAGAAAAAACCTGGCCCACATAGAAATTTTTTGGGAAAACAGAGAAGGATATTTTGGGAAAGGAAGCTGTTGAAAGTTTTCCTATGGGAAAGCAGATTGCAAGTGAGCAAACCCAGAATTCCGAGCCCACGTCTCACTGTGTCCAAACAGGCACCGAGGGCTTGGGGTGTGCCCAAGGTCACCCCAGCCCCGTGTCTGGAGGGGCTTTGGCAGTGCCAACACCCCAGGGTCTCAGCAGAAACCTTTCCCCAGGGTTTGGGGTTTTTCCGCTGGGTTTTGGGGTAAAACCTCATCTTTTGGGGTAAAACCTCACCTTTTGGGGTAAAACCCATCATCAGTGTCACGGTGCAGGGGGATTTCTCCCCATCCTGCAGTGGGGAAAGGCAGGATGTGGAGGGAGGAACCCAGGTGGGACCCTCAGGGCTCTGCCAGAGCTCCCCAGAGCCGATGACAGCATCAGGGTAGGAGCAGGGAGGAGGAATGGATCCCATCTCCCAATTCGGATCACGGAGCTGATCCCCTCCACACCCGCTTCCCCATCACCCGGGGCACCAAAACTCATCACCAAGGATTGAAAACCAAGAAAACCAAGCCACAAACCCCCAGCCTTGCTCCAAGAGGGCTGAGCCACAGCTCCAGCAGCACCAGAGCCATCCCAGGGCTCCCCACAACCGCTCCAACGGGTTCGCTCCAGAATCCTGGCACGCGGCCACCGCCGGGGTGGAGCCCAGCCCCTGTTATTAAAATGTGTGACAGCAGCTCAAGATGGAAAGTGAAGTTGTACATTCTCCATCTGAAACTCCGGGAGGAATTTCAAGCAGGGGGAATGCAATTTCCAGCCTGGAGGAGAGCCAGCAGCGCCGGGGCGAGATTTTTCTTAATATGGTTTTGCAAAACTCGAAGGCAGAAAATTGCCCGTGGCTACAGCGATTCCGGGGAGCTGCAGACAGCCCCGTGGCTGGGAGGGGGAGAGGGATTTGTCCATAAAAAAAAAAACAGCCCCCAACTCCAGCGAGCTGCTGTCCCTGTCACCATCAGGGCCTTTGGTCACCTCAGCTCAGTCCCCAGTGGGATTTGGGGGCTGAGCCTGACAGGACAAACCCATTTTCCTGGCTGGGGAAGGCAGCAGCATCCCAGGAGGGAGGGGTTTCGCTGGAGGATCCTCCACCAGCTCAAAAAGGATGTTGGGTGCACCAGCAGAGTGTTGTTGTTGTTGTCCTGGGGGAATTTGGGGACAGTGACCTGCGGGACCCCCCGGGCACCCTGGGGCTCCGGCAGCCAGGGCTGGCCCCCATCCAGTTGGAGTCACAAAAGGAGCCTCCCCCCCATTCCTGCTTTTGATTTAAATCATCCCAGCGAGGGGATAAAGCAGCCAAAACCCACTGGTTTGGGGTTTTTTTGTAAAGTTTCAATTTAAAAAATAACATACGTGAAACTTGCAATTTTTATTGGGGCAGGCAGAGCCGCAGAGCTCGGAGCAAACCCCGACCCCGGGACTCTGTCACTGTCCCAGCCCTGCCCTGAGCCCTGTCCCCTCCTCATTTCCCACCTTGAAATGGGACAGGGAGCAGTTGAAATAACTTGGAGCAGTTATTCCCTAATCCCTGGGTGGGGACACAGGAGTGACACCGATTTTGCATCATCCTGGGAGTGAAAAAATTACAGGGATGGGAGGAGGCACAAAAATGATTTTTTTGTGTGTTTAATTTGCTGTAACCCAGCGCCCGGGCATGCAGGTCTGTGGGATCAGAGGGATTTCCTTATCCTGGCTGGATGTGTGGAGCAGCAAGGGCGTTTCCAGTGGAGAAATCCCCTCTGGATTTCCAGGGGATGCCGCAGTGGGATCAGAGTTTGCAGTGGGTGATGGATGCACCCCAAGGTGATGGATGGAGCCTGCCCAGCTGCAGGCCACAGCTGGATTGGGAATTCTGGAGTGGTTCTAATGCCCCAGGGGATGTCACAGCCCCCAAAAACCCAGGGATGAGGCAGATCCAGTCCCTGAGGATTTCCTGGAGCCACCTCTGCCAGCTGCAGCTCAGAGCAGACCAGAGACAGAGCAAAAAAGAAGAGGAAGAAACCAAAGTTCCCATTCCAATCCATTAAATCTTCTTCTATCCTGAATATTCTGATTTACACCAACCAATCCAGCACAAGACACAAATCCTGTAGCATTTACACACAGCCTGTAAGAATCATTACATTCCCATTCTGTGTTAGATTTTAAACCCTAAAAACTACAAATCCTACAGCATTTACACACAGCCTGTAAGAATCATTACATTCCCATTCTGTGTTAGATTTTAAACCCTAAAAACGACTCTTGGGACCCCTCCTGCCAAGCCAGCAGGGTCTGCTCTGACCCTTGGGCTCTTGGTAAGGAGAAGGGCATTGTTTAATTAATTAATTTAATTGTTTGACCTTCAGCTGGCCATACCATTGTTTTCCAGTTGTTCAGTAACTAAAGCTCGGCATCTGAAACATCAAAACTTGTTTTTAATTCTATTTCACTTACAGGTTTCACATTCTCAAAATCTAAGCAGTCGTATTTATAAGATTTTCCTGTTTCATCTTCCCTGGCCCAGGGCTCACCACCAGCAGCCTCTGCAGCCCCTCACACCCCTGCAGTGATTCCTGCCCCTCTGCAGCAGGGGTGTCCTGACAGCTCCTCACCCACTCTCACTGTCCCAGCAGGACACACAAAGGAGGCACAGACTCCACTTTTCACGAGAACATCAGAAGGCATTTTTTTACAATTGTCTTGGGTTAGGTAACCAAAATATTTGTATTCTATTTCATCTGTTGTAAAAGCAGATATTTCTTTATGAAGGCTCACCAATGACATCACACATGACATCATTGGGGATTTCTGCTGATAATGGGCCATGCAGGCTCACCAATGACATCACACATGACATCATCGGGGATATCTGCTGGTAATGGGCCATGCAGGCTCACCAGTGACATCACACATGACATCATCAGGGATATCTGCTGATAATGGGCCATGAAGGCTCACCAATTACATCACACATGACATCATCCCAGTGGGAGATGCTCCGCCCAGAGGGAGGAGCCAACCATTCCTACCTGGATAAAAAATGAGACTCAGGAACCCCAGGTATCCATTTTTTTACCAGAGGAAGATTGGACCCATCTCGCTGTCACTGGACTTTCCACAGGAGCATCTCTGCTCCACAGAACCACGTCTGTCACTCCAGGATTTATTTGGCTGCTCCCAACACCCTGACCAACGGTGTCAGCTCAGATCCCTGACCCTGTCAGGGTTCTCCAGGACTTTGTGTTTGCTTGCTTGTCTTTGTCCTACCACATTTGTAATTTTTTTCTTTTTTTTATATTCTTATTAAAGAACTGTTACTCCTATTCCCACATCTTTGCCTGAAAGCCCCTAATTGCAAAATTATAATAATTAGGAGGGAAGGGGGTGACATTCTCCATTCCAAGGGAAGCTCCAGCGCTCCCTGGCAGACACCTGTCTGTCAAACCAAGACAACAATTCTCTGGTTCCTTTTATAGCACACTTCACTATATAAATATTCATTGGTCAGTAGGACTGACACCTCTTCCTATTCATCAAGTAATAGCAAACACCAGGTGAGGAAGATTGCTTTGAGAAGAACCTGAGAAGATCTGCTGCCCACACAGAAATATTTTGAAAAGCAAGGAAAAGATGTTTTGAGAAAAGAAACTGTTGGAAGTTTTCCCTCAAGAAAGGAGCTTCAGAGTTAGCAAGCTGAGAATTCCCTCAGGCTCAGAAATCCTGAGCCCTACCTCAGCAGCTCAGTGACTCCTGGAACCACAAGGACACTTGTGTTCATTGCTGAGCTCATTTAGAGTTAATTACACGGCAAACAGACACCTCCCTAATGAGCTTGGACGCATCCCAAAGGGCTGGAGCAGCCCATGGATAGGGATGGGAGTGCAGGAATTCCTCCTGCTGCTGTTCCAACAGCCCTGGATCACTTGGAGGCTCGAATCAATAATGTCACTTGGGGTGGGGGGGAATTGTAGGATTATTAATTGTAGGATTATTATTATTTCTCTGGCCCACAGACAGGGCTCCTGAGAGGTGTTTTAAACACTTTTATTCCATTTTCAGTCTCGTGTGAAGGGGCAGATGGTGCAGAGGTTACAATTCACCCCATCACAACCAGAAGCTGAATTTCCCATTCAAATTTCCCAACAAATCCATTTCCCACAGGGATGAGGAACCAGCTCAGCTCCCAGGGAGGAGGGGAACACCAGGGAACCTCTCCTGGCCACAGCAGGTGAGATCCAAGGCTGGACAGGGCTTGGAGCAGCCTGGGACAGTGGGAGGTGTCCCTGCCCATGGCAGGGGGTGACACTGGGTGAGCTTTAATGTCCCCTCCCACCCAAACCACTCCAGGACTTCCCGATTATCTAATTTCTTGTTTAAAATACATTTACAAAAGGATAAGAGTAGGGTCTTTGCATGGTTTAATCACACTTTTCTAGCCTAAACCCACATCCTTGGGACATTTTTCTGTGGTGGGGCTGTGCCAAAGGCACTGGGACAGCACCAGTGGGGGACTGGGGGGCCTGGAAGGTGCAGCAGCACCCCCTGAAGTGGGGATGGCAGAGGAGGGGTGGCAGCCCCCAGGATGGCAGAGGAGGGGTGGCAGCCCACAGGATGGCAGAGGAGGGGTGATGTCACAATAGGACACAAAATGCTGACACTCACACACTGAGATGTCCAAGGCAAAAAAGGAGGGAGTTTATTTACAGACCTCAACATTTATAGACTTCTAAAGTGACCATGGATTGGAGGATGAAATTCTTCTTCTCAACCACACTGGCCAAACCAACAGTCTGTCAATTCTCTCCTCTTCCAGAAAGGAATGCAAAATAATCATTATTTACATGAAAAGCGTGTGAAAAACTCCATTACAGAAATGTAAATATCAGAAGCTTAGAAGAACTTTAGAAGAACAGGGTGACAGGGTGGCAGCCCTGAGGATGTGAGGATGGCAAAGGAGGGGTGGCAGCTCCAAGGATGGCAGAGGAGGGGTGGCAGCCCCCAGGATGTGAGGATGGCAGAGGAGGGGTGGCAGCCCCCAAGGATGTGAGGATGGCAAAAGAAGCTGGCAGCCCCAAGGATGCTGTCCCCACTGCAGTGGCACAGCCAGGAGTGGCTCTGTGCCCTAAGACAGGCCCAGCTTCTCACCTGGGAGGGCAGGGCTGGACAAATCCTACCCTGAACCATCCCCAAAGCAGCTGGGAATCCCACAGAGCCATTCCCAACCCAGCAGCTGGGACTCATCCTCCTCCCCTGAGTCACAGCCACGAGCTCCCCGTGGCCGTGCCCAATCTCTGCGGGAAATGGATTTTTCCAAGCAAATCATTTACAAGTTTCCTCTTATTTTTTCTGTTTTTCCAGATGAAAAAAAAAAAAGCTTCAACCCATTTAGGCACAGGGGGAGTTTTCCTTGTTTGCTCTTAGAAAATGCTGTTGCCAGGTGCAGATGGCCACATTTAGGAGTCCATGGAGGTCTGGCATGCCCGCTGTTAATTCTGTGCACAGGTGGGGGGTAGCTTTCCTTTGGCTCAGGTTCAGCCCAATATCCAGTGGCCAAAGGGAGAGAAAGGTGTGGGATCGAGGATTGGAACATCTGGAGTGGAGCTGAGCAACAGCAAAACATGAAGTGAGGTTTGAAGGGAAAGGAAAATGTCTCAGATGGATGGAGGGGGAAAGGGGGGTTCCAGAGGCTCCCTGGAAGCAGCAAGGAGGGTCCCAAGTTCTTATTTCAGGTGTTGGTGGGGTTGGGAAAAAAAACAGGAAAAAAATGTGGTGTCAAAGAGGGACACAAAAGCCAGGCCTGGATCAAACCCTGCACCCCCAGCCAAACCTCAGCTGTGGGCAGCACAGACTCCAGAGTTTAATGTGTTCAAACCTGAATTTCAGAAGCAGAATCAAGCTCCCACGTCAGGCCAGAACCCTGAATTTTCAGCCCCACCAGACAGGGATGGTTCTGATCCCTGGGCCAGCCTGGAGCTCCCATCCCTGGCAGTGTCCCAGGCCAGGCTGGACAGAGCTTGGAGCAGCCTGGGACAGTGGGAGGTGGCCCTGCCATGACAGGGTGGCACTGGATGTGATTTAAGGTCTCTTCTAACCCAAACCACCCCAGGATCACACATTTCCCCAAGCAGTGAATCACAGAATCTCAGAATTCACAGAATCACAGAATCAATCCCAGAATTACAGAATCAATCACAGAATCAATCACAGAATCCCCAGGTTGGAGGAGATCTCCAGGATCATCGAGTCCAACCCAACCCTGACCTCAACCAACCCACAGCACCCAGTGCCACATCCAGGCTTTTCTTAAACACATCCAGGGATGGTGACTGCACCACCTCCCCAGGTCAGACCATTCCAGTTCTTTATCACCCTTGCTGTAAAAAACTTTTCCCTGATATCCAGCCTGGATT
This sequence comes from Acrocephalus scirpaceus scirpaceus, assembly GCA_910950805.1. Taxonomy (NCBI): domain Eukaryota; kingdom Metazoa; phylum Chordata; class Aves; order Passeriformes; family Sylviidae; genus Acrocephalus; species Acrocephalus scirpaceus. The sequence goes on from OU383786.1 coordinate 15,421,092, forward strand.
TCCCTTGGTGCAGCTTGAGGCTGTGTCCTCTGGTTCTGTCAGTGCTGCCTGGAGAAAGAGCCCAAGCCCAGCTGAGCACAGGCACCTTTCAGGGAGCTGTGGAGAGTGATGAGGGCACCCCTGAGTCTCCTTTTCTCCAGGCTGAACACCCCCAGCTCCCTCAGCCGTTCCTCACGGATGCAGCCTGAGCTGCCAAACCAAGGCCCGGGGGGCAGCGGGTCCTGCTGCAGCCACACCCCCAATTCCGGGTGAAAATCAGGCACTTTTAGCAAAACCGGGGGTCTCCCCTGGGAGCAGAACGGGAGCACCGCAGCCAGGGCAGGGCCGGCTCCAGCTGCAGAACCGCGCCCAGCCCGTCCCGCTCATCTCTCATCATCTGGGATGCACATGCAGCAACCAGCAGGGAAAGGCTGGAAAGGCTCCAGAGGGGGAGAGGGCGTGGGGCACGCTCGGCTCGGCTCCCAAACCGCGGGGGCTGCAATTCCTGAGCTCAAACAACCCGGGATTGCAATTCCTGAGCTCCAACAATCCGGGATTGCAATTCCTGAGATCCAACAACCCGGGATTGCAATTCCTGAGCTCCAACAACCCGGGATTGCAATTCCTGAGCTCCAAAAATCCGGGATTGCAATTCCTGAGCTCAAACAATCTGGGATTGCAATTCCTGAGCTCAAACAATCTGGGATTGCAATTGCTGAGCTCCAACAATCCGGGATTGCAATTGCTGAGCTCCAACAATCCAGGATTGCAGAGGGAGCTGCAATTCCTGTGCCCCAACAATCCGGGATTGCAATTCCTGAGCCCCAACAATCCGGGATTGCAATTCCTGAGCCCCAACAATCCGGGATTGCAACGGGAGCTGCAATTCCTGAGCTCCAACAATCCAGGATTGCTGCCTGCGGGCATCCCTCACACAGCTTTGGGGGAAAAGCCCCGTTTAGGAACCATTTAGGGACCAAAGCCTCCTGATGATGGGGATGGGGATCCCCTTTCCCGGGGGATGTTGGAATCTGTTTCCCGCAGGAGCAGCCCGTGCTTTGGAGACAACAACCCCAGGGCAGTCAGGGGTTTAAATACAGACCCCAGTGCGTGACATCCCTGAAACTGGGACAGGAATTTGGGATCTGCCCTGGTGTGCCCCCCAGAGCATCCCTGTCACCCCCATCTTCCACCCTCATGGCTGTCAGAGCTCCCCAGAGCACCCAGGGCTGCCTGGGGGGGTCTCGGGGGGAATTTTTGGTGCCAGGAGTGCCCCACCCCACCCAGCACAGAGCCAGGACACGGGGCCAGCCCCCCCAAACCTGTCCCAGCCCTCGGGCCCCACACGGACACCCCGTGGTCATTTGGAACCTCAGATCTTGGGCGTTATTAACAACACACGTGGGGTCTGTCCTCCCCCGAGGGGACAACATCTGGGGGAGAACATCTGGGGGACATTCATCACGGGCTGCAGCCCCCCGGGCCGGGGATGGGTCACATCTGAGCGCTTGATGTGGAGTCATTACCACCCCAGCCTTCCAGCCCAATTACTGCACGGATGAGATCAAGATCCCTCGGCCTCATTGTTCGCATCTGGAACGCTCGGCCTCGTCCCTCCCCACCTCCCTCAGCCCCGGCATTTCATCTGGATGTCGTTTCCCTCAGCCTGGCACGTGGGGACGCATCAAACACATCCCAAAATCGAGCCCCGGCTCTCAGTGCACCCACGGAGAGGAGGAGATGCTCATTCCCCACCCCAGCAGCTCCACCGGAGGTTTCCTCTCCCTGTTTCCCAAACCCAGGTGGGTCCCAGCCCAAACCTGTTCGCAGCTCCAGTTTTGCAACCGAACCGCTGCCATTTCCCCGCACCCGAGTGAATTCACACAAAGGAACAATTATGCTCCGTCCCTACCCATTAACGCCTCGCGTTTGCTTCAGGAGGGGAATAAAAGGAATTGCAGCAGAAATATTTGAGGTGCTGAAGTCAGCACGCAGGTGTTGGGTGACTCTGCCAGCGCCAGCCCGAGCAGAAAGCTCCTAATCCCGGTGATTACAGCGCGTAAACACGGCGGCGGGGATGGGGCTCACACCCCGGGCAGCCCCCGGGGGCTCCCGGAGCCTCACCGGGAGCTGTTGGTTGTAGGAGGAAAAGTTTATTCTCCTCACTTTGCTCTGCTTGAGGAGTGGCTCCACTGCAGGGTGGGAATTCCAGAGGATCCAGGGATCTCCAGAGGAGCCCCGAGTCCCCCAGGAACATCAGGGTTAGACTCAGGCAGAGGGAGGTGGCCCTGGGTGCTGCAGGAGCATCATTCCCTGCGCAGTTCTGGTGTCCTGGTGGTGTTGGCACAGCCTGAAAGATGCCCATCCATCCCTCATCTATCCATCAATCCATCCAGCAATCCATCCAGCAATCCATCCAGCAATCTATCAATCCATCAATCCATCCATCCATCCATCCATCCATTGTTCCATGGATCTATCCATCCATCTGTCATCCATCCATCCATCCATCAATCCATCCAGCTATCAATCCATCCATCAATCTATCCATCCATCAATCCATCAATCTATCAATCTATCCATCCCTCCATCCATCCATAGATCATCCATCCATCATTCATCCATCCAATTATTCATCCATCCATCCATCCCTCATCCCTCCATCCCTCCATTATCCATCCATCCCTCCAATTATCCCTCCATCCTTCCCTCTCTCCCTCCCTCCATCCCCTCGGCACAGCCGCACAGGGATGAGGCAGTGCCCCGGAGGCAGGCACCGAGCAGCAGAAGGAATTTGGGTTTCCTTTTCTCCCCCTCGAACCCATCTGTCCTTAATTTCTTTGGGGGTTTCGCTCCGAATTCTTCAGATTCTGCAGCAAATGCTTTGCAGTCCTCGGCCCCTCCGCCCTGCCCGGCTCGGGGCTGCCTGCAGCCAGAGCAGAGGGAAAATCCCAACCCTGCACATTCCCAACAATAACCCCTGTCCAGGGGGGTTATATCCATGGGAATATTTTTATTCGTTTATTTTTGCTTGGCTGATTATTTGCTGCTCCATCCCCCTGGCTGTGCCAGCCAGCAGCAGGGGACAACAGATTTGGTGGCAGGGGACACCAGACCCTGCCCAGAGCTCTCCGTGGTCACATCCCGTGCCTGGATTTGCCAAGGGTTGGATCCAACCCTGCCACGGCCACTCTCCAGATGTCACCTGGCCACAGCTCTGCTGGGACGCGTTCCCATCATTTCTAGCAACAAATCCCTTGTTTTATCCCAATTTTGCAGTGCTTCCATTTCCCCCCATCATTTGTAGCAACAAATCCCTTGTTTTGTCCCAATTTTGCAGCGTTTCCATTTTCCCCATCATTTGAAGCAACAAATCCCTTGTTTTGTCCCAATTTTGCAGCGTTTCCATTTTCCCCATCATTTGTAGCAACAAATCCCTTGTTTTATCCCAATTTTGCAGTGCTTCCATTCCCTTCCATCACTTCTAGCAACGAATCCCTTGTTTTATCCCAATTTTGCAGTGCTTCCATTCCCTTCCATCACTTCTAGCAACGAATCCCTTATTTTATCCCAATTTTGTAGTGCTTCCATTCCCTTCCATCATTTGAAGTAACAAATCCCTTGTTTTATCCCAATTTTGCAGCGTTTCCATTCCCTTCCATCACTTCTAGCAACGAATCCCTTATTTTATCCCAATTTTGCAGCATTTCCATTTTCCCCATCATTTGAAGTAACAAATCCCTTGTTTTGTCCCAATTTTGCAGCGTTTCCATTTTCCCCATCATTTGAAGTAACAAATCCCTTGTTTTGTCCCAGTTTTGCAGTGACCAGACGGTGGCTCTGGACCAATGTCTGGGCCCCTGCAGTCGCTAATTAGCCGCTAATTTTACAGATTGCTTTATGGTTCGCAGTCCTTGGAGCTCCCCCGTGGGCTGCAGCACCGCGGGCAGGGCTGGGCCGGGGGGAGCGGCCGCAGCTCCCCGGGGAGAGCCGGGCGGAGCAGGAGCCCGGAGCCAGCACAGCCATGATTTCCCCAGGATGTTGGGAACAGCCTGGGAAGCACCGGGAGGAACTCAGGGCCTGGCCCAGGCTGAGTTTAGGTGGTCACAGCTCGCTTTGGATATTCCCACTTCCCCAGGATCCCAAAAATCCCCGCACGCACCATCCTGCTGCCACAAAAATCACAAACTCAGCCCCTGCACAGCCCTGGGTGAACACAACCCTGCCCCGACTGTGACCCACGCACAGGTTCAAGCTGAGCCAAATTTTGAGGATTTAAACGACGCCTCAGATTAACAGGAGAGCACAATTCCTCCCCCGGAGCTTTGGTCCAAGCCCCAAGGTTTGATAAGCATCAGGACACGGGCGCTGGCCTCAAAAGGAGAAATTAAATAAATACCTCGCATATTTGGGCGACTCGCACACACGTGAGCAGCTGCGATTGAAGGCAGGATCCGGCTCGCCCAGATCCTTCCCACCCCTCGGCGGGGATTGGCAAATCCCGGCCGGTCCCCGGTCCCTAATCCCCGCCTGGCACCGCCCAGCCTGGGCTGGGAAGGGTCTGCCCGGTTCTTTCACCCCCTGAGCCCTCCCCGGGCTCTCCCCGGTCCCTAATCCCCGCCTGGCACCGCCCAGGCTCGGCTGGGAAGGGTCTGCCCGGTTCTTTCACCCCCTGAGCCCTCCCCGGCGCTGCTGCACCCACAAACTCTGCCCTTTTCCAGCCCAAATTCCCGGGAAAGCAGCGCAGTCCCCCCAAATTCTGTCCCACTACCCCAGAGCTGTGTGTCAGCATCCCACACCTGGACAGACAGACGGACAGACAGGCAACACCTCCTGCCTGGGCTACACCCCTGCCACAGCCTCGGAGCCTCACCCAGCTCAAATTAATCCGAGATTAACTAATTTTGGAGCCTGGTTTTGAGTCGGATGCCTGCGAGATCGGGTTGAAAGCCGCGGAGTTGATTTCCAGCAGAGCTGCGGCGCTGCTGGCAGCGACAGCCCCGGCCATAAAATCCATCCGAGACGTCAGAGGGGAGCAAAGATAGACTGTGATGCAGAAAAGATGCTGAAATTTAAAATAATCCGGGAGGAATGAGTGCAGCCCTGCAGACACATGGCCTCGGCGTCGCTCCCGAGCCCAGCTTTAAATAAATTTATTTCCTCCCGGTGGCTTTCAAGAATTTATTTTCCACCTGATAATGACGCAGTTTAAAATCCTGGTGCCCTCCCAGGTGCTCTGGGAAGCTCCCACCTCATCCTAAAAATAACTCGGGGGTGACCTCTGAGCACCCAGAGCCACAGCCCGCGGTGCTGGAGCAAACGTGGGCTCTGCAGAAATTGCTGGCAGCCTTCCCACAGCTCCCCTGCTCCTGAAATTAAAGGGTCGAGCCACAGCAGCCCCTGCATCTGAATTAAAACGAGCTCTATTTGCTGGCCAGGCTAATTGAATTAGGTGAACTGCAGGCTGGAGGATAAGCAGGGCTGCCCTCACCGTCCCTGGGGTTTGGAACAGAGGGATTTGGTCCTGGGCGGTTTTCATCCCGCCCTGACAAGGCTGGGTGGGAATTGGGTGGGATTTTGGGGGATTGTGGTGTGGAAGGGGTGGTGGATTCAGTGCAGAGGCTGTGTGTGCTTCCTCCTCTGGAGCTGGGATGATCAGTCTGGTGGCAGTGCCAGGCTGTGGTGGCAGTGCCAGGGGTGACACCAGGGTCACAGAGGGGTGACAGTGCCAGGCTGTGGTGGCAGTGCCAGGCTGCAGTGGCAGTGCCAGGGGTGACACCAGTGTCACAGAGGGGTGGCAGTGCCAGGCTATGGTGGCAGTTCCAGGCTATGGTGGCAGTGCCAGGCTGCAGTGACAGTTTCAGGCTGTGGTGGCAGTGCCCGGGGTGACATCAGTGTCACAGAGGGGTGGGAGCAGCCAGGCTGCAGTGGCAGTGCCAGGGGTGACACCAGTGTCACAAAGGGGTGGCAGTTCCAGGCTGTGGTGGCAGTTCCAGGCTGTGGTGGCAGTGCCCAGGGGTGACACCAGTGTCACAGAGGAGTGGGAGCAGCCAGGCTGCGGTGGCAGTGCCCAGAGTGACACCAGTGTCACAGAGGGTTGGCAGTGCCAGGCTATGGTGGCAGTGCCAGGCTGTGGTGGCAGTGCCAGGCTGTGGTGGCAGTGCCCAGAGTGACACCAATGTCACAGAGGGGGTGGGAGCAGCCAGGCTGTGGTGACAGTTTCAGGCTGTGGTGGCAGTGCCAAGGGTGACACCAGTGTCACAGAGGGGTGGCAGTGCCAGGCTATGGTGGCAGTTCCAGGCTGTGGTGGCAGTGTCTGGGGTGACACCAGTGTCACAGAGGGGTGGCAGTGCCAGGCTGTGGTGGCAGTGCCCGGGGTGACACCAATGTCACAGAGGGGGTGGGAGCAGCTTCTCACCCCGGCCCACACCCCAAATCTCTGTGGGGCAGGAGGCAGCCTCACCCTGGGCTGCTGCAGGATCCATTTCCTGCTGTTCCCATCTATGGATCCATCCCTCATCCATCCATCCATCCATCCATCCATCCATCCATCCCTCATCCATCCCTCCATCCATCCATCCATCCATCCATCCATCCATCCATCCATCCATCATCCATCATCCATCCATCCATCCATCCATCCATCCCTCATCCATCCCTCCATCCATCCATCCATCCATCCATCCTCCATCCATCCATCCATCCATCCATCCATCCATCCATCCCTCATCCATCCCTCATCCATCCCTCCATCCATCCATCCATCCATCCATCCATCCATCCTCCATCCATCCATCCATCCATCCATCCATCCATCCATCCATCCCTCCATCCATCCATCCATCCATCCATCCATCCCTCATCCATCCCTCATCCATCCCTCCATCCATCCATCCATCCATCCATCCATCCTCCATCCATCCATCCATCCATCCATCCATCCATCCATCCATCCCTCCATCCATCCATCCATCCATCCATCCATCCCTCATCCATCCCTCATCCATCCCTCCATCCATCCATCCATCCATCCATCCATCCTCCATCCATCCATCCATCCCTCCATCCATCCATCATCCATCCATCCATCCATCCATCCATCCCTCATCCACCCATCCATCCATCCCTCCCTCCATCCTCCCCAGGCAGGGAGGGCACAGCACCCACCCAAAATTTGGGGCAGCCAGGGCTCTGTGCAGGGACAGGACAGAGGTGTGGGTGGGCAAGGAGAGCACACCACCCTCCCTAACGCCATCAGGACAAGTTTAATCCTAAAAAATTCGGGCAGGAGGCTTCAATCAGCCCAGAGGGCCCTGCCAGGAGTCACACTCCCCATATCCAAGCACACAAAAGCTGGACATGTAAGACACGAGGAAAGCACTGTCAGGGCAGGCCAGTGCCAGCCAGCAAATCTGTAACAGTGGGAACATGAAATATTAATCACCGGGGCATAAAACAATAGGAAAAAGCTGCCTTTTGGGGCAGCCATCCATCCTCACTCAGCAGGGAACATCAAGAGACACTAATACCATACAGGTTCTGCTTAAATATTTGCCTGCCCTAATGGTCACGCAAGAAGCATTCGCTTTGAAGTCGAAAATAGACTGTAAATGTCTTTTGTGTGAGATGAAACATGATAAGACATGAAACCGGGAGGCTAAACTGTAGTTAATCACGGCGGCTTTACAAGCAACAAATCATTCCCGCAGACAGCCGAGTGGCTCGTTTGAAAGAGCAGCCACGTGGGGAGGGAGCCTCGCCCTGCACCGCGGGGGATTTGGGGTCGGGGCACGTTGGGGTGGCCGCGGGAGCAGCCTCGGGGCTGGCGGGATGGTCATGGGGCTGGGAGGATGCTGGGGAAGGGCTGGAGCGGTGCTGGGAGGGCTAGGATGATGCTGGGAGTGCTGGAGAGGTGCTGGGAGGGCTGGGAGGATGCTGGGAGTGCTGGGGTGACGCTGGGGAAGGGCTGGAGCGGTGCTGGGAGAGCTGGGATGCTGCTGGAGAAGGGTTGGAGTGATGCTGGGAGTGCTGGAGAGGTTTTGGGAGGGCTGGGATGCTGCTGGGGAAGGGGTGGAGCAGTGCTGGGAGGGGCAGGATTATGTTGGGAGTGCTGGAGTGATGCTGGGAGGGCTGGAATGCTGCTGGGAGTGCTGGAGAGGTGCTGGGGTTGCTGGAGAGGTGCTGGGAGGGCTGGAGTGATGCTCACCAGGCTGGGATGATGCTGATGTGGGGCTGGACCAGTGCTGGGAAGGCTGAGCTGGTGCTGGCAGGGCTGGACTGGTGCTCTCAGGTCTGGTTTGACGCTCTCAGGTCTGGACTGATGTTGGCAGGGCTGGATTGATTCTGGCAGAGCTGGATTGGTGCTGTCAGGGCTGCACTGGTGCAATCAAATGCATTTTTTTCTGAACGACCCGTACCTACCAGCACAGAAAGCTTAAAATTCTCAGTAACCAAAGCCCCAACCTCAGTCACCACTCAGCCACATCCTCAAGGGCCACATCCACACATTCCCAAACTCTTCCAGGGCTGCTGACTCCATCACCCAGGAGCTTTACAACCTCTTCCACACACACAAAAATTTCCTCTGATCCCATCCGAGGCTCCCCTGCGCTGCCCCGGTGCAGGAACACGCCTGGGACAGGTATTTCCCACATCAAAAAGGAAACTGGTGATTACAGGCGATGCTCACTTGGGAGCAGGAGTGGCTCAGTATGACTGATTAACAACTAAACCCGCACTAATTGCCTTAAAAAGTCAGATCTCAACAGCCAAGGAAGGGGAAAAAAAAAAAAGGATTAAAATTTTCCTCGGGCTAAATATTTTTCCGGCGTGCTCAGACTCGCTCTGGGTGTCTCCAGCCATTATCTCCCGAATTAACACACGCCACAAACCCAAAACAAATTTCCCCACCTTGTGGCTCTGGGAGGTTGGGTCGGATTAACCAAATTTGGGGAGTGGGATCCAGCCAGAGGTGGGATTTGGGAGATTGATAAAAATTGATTGATAAGAGCGCCAATAATCTGTGCTGTTATGGGTGAATGAACTGGAATAAACCGGATTTTAATAAAATAAATTTTAATAAAAAAAAATTAATAAAATCCAATAAAACTGGATTTTCCGCAGCTGCGGCTGGAGGTGGGGTGGGGCATGGGGCAGGTGAGGGGGTGGAGGCTCCTCTCCTCCTGTCAACCTCCTGTCACCGGGAAATCACAATGGGTTTGATTTATTTTTTTTTTAATTTCCATCCCTTTATTTCCTGTAATTAACACAAAATCTGCGTTTTCACAGCCCCAAAAAGAACCCAGATAATCCCTTGGACACAAACTGATGCCAAAGGCCAGCGGGACCTGTCACAGCTTGGGATGAAGGCAACGTTTATTGGGAATTATGGTGCCAGAACATCCCAAATCAGGCCGTGCTCCCTATCCCAAGGGATGTGTAATCCCAAAAAATTCTACTTTTGGGATCTCGGGCTCTTGGAGTGGGAAAAACTCCGGATCAAAGGATAAAATTAAACAAACCAATCTATAAAATCAGCCATCCCTGTGATTGCACTGGGAACGCCGCTGAGAATTCCAGGGGTGCAGCAGGAGCAGCCAGGCGCTGGCTCCAGGGAACGGCGGTAATTGGAGCTTCCGAGTGCCTCCAGGTCATTTTCCTTTTCCTCGGATAACATAATTTCTATAGGCCTTGTTGTCTTATTAGAGAATTAATCTAAATCTTGGCGGGCTCTGGATGTTTTGCCGGCGGCTGGAGCCATCCCGGGGAGGGTCAGGGGCAGGTCCCGTGCGTGGCGTGTGGGGGGATAAAAAAAAGAAAAAAGAGACAAAACTCCAAAGGGGAAGGTCAGCTGGAGGCTACGGGGGAGGAAATGAACGATTTCTTAAACAATCAGGGAAGTTTGTGTCAGCGCCGAGACCTAATTTAATTGTAATTTAATTTGTGTCGTTAAAGCCGGGCCGGGGCGGCCGCTCCCCACTAAGAGAAATCCTCTCGTTAAGGCGGGATTGTCATTAGGGGGATAATTAAAGGAGGGGGAATGGCGGAGGGGAATGCCCGGGCCAGGGAGGGAGGGAGGGAGGGGAGAGCAGAATTCCGAGAGCCCCGGGGTCCGGGGAGGGACTGCATGCTTGGGGAGATGGGATGGGATCCATGGGATGGGATAATGGGATGGGATGGGATCTGTGAGATGGGATGGGGTGGGATGGGATAATGGGACAGGATCCATGGGATGGGATCCATGTGATGGGATGGGATCCATGGGATCCATGGGATCCATGGGATGGGATGGGATGGGATGGGATTCATGGGATGGGATGGGATGGGATCCATGGGATGGGATCCATGGGATGGGATGGGATGGGATGGGATGGGATTCATGGGATGGGATGGGATCCATGGGATGGGATGGGATCCATGGGATGGGATGGGATCCATGGGATCCATGGGATCCATGGGATGGGATGGGATAGGATCCATGGGATGGGATAGGATGGGATTCATGGGATGGGATGGGATCCATGGGATGGGATCCATGGGATGGGATCCATGGGATCCATGGGATGGGATCTATGGGATGGGATGGGATGGGATGGGATCCATGGGATGGGATCCATGGGATGGGATGGGATGGGATCCATGGGATGGGATCCATGGGATGGGATGGGATCCATGGGATGGGATGGGATGGGATCCATGGGATGGGATCCATGGGATGGCATCCATGGGATGGGATGGGATCCATGGGATGGCATCCATGGGATGGCATCCATGGGATGGGATGGGATGGGATCCATCCCATGGATTGCATCCCAAATCCTCAGCACCAGGCGCTGCCTGTATCTCTCCATTCTCAGGCCTTTAATATTCCTGCTAAAATCCCATCTGCAGCCAGATTTCCATGAAAATGCCCCACCCCTGTTTAATCCATCCCCGGGGGGTTTGGCTCCCGGGGGTTGCTGTGGGGGTGGATGCAGGAGATCCCGCAGGAGAATCCTGTTCCTTCCCTTCCCTCCCTGGAATGGTTAGGAAAGGCACTGGCACCCTCCCGTGCCCGCATCCACAAACTGCAAGGGAGCGTGGAATCCCGGCTGGATCCGCTGTGGAACGGGCTGCTGGGATGTGGAGAAATTCCGGCTGGACCCCCCCTGGCTGCTGGGATGGAGAAATCCCGGCTGGATCCCCCCTGGCTGCTGGGATTGAGGAATCCCGGCTGGATCCCCCCTGGCACACCCTGCCCACCACAGGGAGGAGGTTCTGCCATCCCCTCGCCGCTGGTGCTCCCAAGGTTTCCTCCCACTGCAGCATCTCAGGAGAAACCATTCCAAAAATCCTTCCCTTCCACACTTCCAGGGCTCACGTGGGTGTCACCTGAGCTGGGAGAATCCTGGAATGGGTTGGGTTGGGAGGGACCTTAAATCTCATCCAGTGCCACCCCAGCCATGGCAGGGACACCTCCCACTGTCCCAGGCTGCTCCAAGCCCTGTCCAACCTGGCCTTGGGCATTTCCAGGGATCCAGGGGCAGCCACAGCTTTGCTGGAAATCTGTGCCAGGGCCTGCCCACCCTCCCAGGGAAGAATTTCCCCTTAACATGCTAAAATCCAAGGATTAATCAGTCAAAAGGCAGATTGAACCTTGAGACTGGAACCTGGTGAATAATTAGAGCCAGAGGTTGACCCGAGGTGAGGGCAAAGAGGGGAGAGCTGGCACTGACTCCTAAATTCCAGAGGGGATTTAACCCCTTTGGAGCAGGGAACTGGAGCCTGGCAGAGCCCAGCTCGAGCCCCCAGGCTCCAGGGATTTGGGATCCAGCTCCAACGGGGTGAGGATCCCGTGTGAGGCTGAGGGTTGTGGCTCCCAGTCCTGCAGACTTTGTGTGGGGAAGCTCCGGTGAGGAACTGTGCCTAGAAAATCCTGAGAGCCCAGAAGTACCAAGAACACACTTGGAACAAGCTAAAATTGGGAAGAAGTGCTAAGTGGAGTGAAAAGGAAATCTTCCCAGTGGAGCTTTGGCTCTGGGAATGCTCAGAGCCCAACAGTGTATCAGCAACCCCCTTTCCCATGGCAAATCCTGGGGAAATGGGAAGAGATTCCAGGTGAAACCTCACACATCCCACCCTCCCCAGGCTCCCCATCCCTGCAGGCACCCAGGGCCCTGGGATGGCATTCCCAGCGTGTTTAACACTCCAACACAGTGAATCAGTGCTTTATTTTCAGCATGGACAGGTACCAGAGCAGCAGGGAGCTCCAGGGAATGGGCTGGTGTGCCAAACTTCTCCTGCTGCCCTGGGATCCGTGGGATTGAGGCAAAGCACGTGGAGAGAAAAGCCCCAAACACATCCCCGGGTGCAGCACAGCCCAGGGGTCAGCAACAGCCCTTCCCCTCCTAAAGATCCACTCCAGAGGAGGATTTGGCTCCTGGGGCAGGGAGGGAAGGCCACGAATCAGGAGCTGGATTAAGGAGAACCAGCGTGGCAGCCCTTGGGAGCACTGAGGCAGAGCTTTGGGGTGTCCCTGGGATTTATTGCACAGTGCTGAGCTGGGGTAAGGCCAGGGCAGAGCCCAGGATCCGTCTGTGCAAGGTGGGCATGGGGAAATCCCTGGATGCTGCCCAGTGGGACCATCAAACATCGCTGCCCCAGCACCCTGGCAGGGTTTATGTGGGGCAGGTCATACCATGATCCCAGAATAGCTCCAGGGATTAATTAACCCCGACCCTGAGCTCGGCTAATCCTGCATCACTCCCTGGAAGGGCTGGCAGAGCCAGCCTGGATTGCATCAGTGCCTGCCTGGGATCTGGAGACTGTCAGCAGCAAAGGGAGAGGTCCCCAGAGCTCAGCACAGGCACAGGAGATCCCTGGAGGGAGATGGAGCTCTCCAGGGAGGAACTGGAACGGGGAAACCAGGGGGAACTGTGACAGGGAAATCAGGAGAGAACCATGACAGGGAAATCAGGGGAGAATTGTGACAGGGAAATCAGGGAATAAAACCTTGACAGGGAATAAAATCAGGGAAAATGGTGGGGAACCGTGACAGAGAAATCAGGAGGGAACTGGAACAGGGAAAATGGGAAACCGTGACAGGGAAATCAGGGAATAAAACCTTGACAGGGAAAATGGGGGGGAACTGTGACAGGGAAATCAGGAGAGAATCATGACAGGGAAATCAGGGGAAACCGTGACAGGGAAATCAAGGGGAACTGGAACAGGGAAAATGGGGAACTGTGACAGGGAAATCAGGGAATAAAACCTTGACAGGGAAAATGGGGGGGAACCGTGACAGGGGAATCAGGGAATAAAACTGGAACAGGGAAATCAGGGAATAAAACCTTGACAAGGAAATCAAGGGGGAACTGTGACAGGAAAATCTAGGGGCACTGGAACAGGGAAAATGGGGAACTGTGACAGGGAAATCAGGGAATAAAACTTTGAAAGGGAAAACAGGAGAAAACCATGACAGGGAAATCAAGGGGGAATTGTGACAGGGAAATCTAGGGGAACTGGAACAGGGAAATCAGGGGGGAATCGTGACCAGGAAATCAGGGAATAAAACCTTGCCAGGGAAAACAGGGGAAACCGTGACTGGGAAATCAGGGGAAAACTCCACACAGGAGCTTCCCCCTGCTGTGGAGCCCCTTGGCAGGACAGTGCACACCAAGGAGTGAAGGCAGGATCAGCCCAGGGCAGCGCCAGGTGCAGCAGCTCGCTTACTTCTCCTTCAGGTCGTTGTCAACTTTACCTAAAAACAGGGAAGGAACAATCAGGGCTCGTGTTTTTTCCTCCAGAACCACCAGCCCTTTTTATCTGGAGGTTTTGCTACACAACATCAGCACCAGCACAGCCTGACAGCAGCTCCTGGCCTGGAATTTGGCCTCCTGAGGCCTCTCCTCCACAGCATTTTCTTTGATAACTTCCCTAGGGAGTGACCAGCAAACCCCTCAGTGCCACCACAGAGGCTCCCTGCCCTCGCTTCACACCCCCAGAGAAACCCCCCAAAACTCAGGCACACCCCCTAAACCCAGGCAGAATTGGGTGGGTTTAGGGAGTGGAATTAGGGAAAATCTAAGCTGTGTTTCTTGCTCTTTGCGCTCTTCTCCTGTCCCGTCTTTTTTGGTTCTCACACCCAGGAGCTCCAGGGGGAGGTGGGGGAGCCTGGAGCTGAGCAGGCTGAGCTGGATTTATTCACACAGAATCAATCACAGAATCACAGAATCAATCACAGAATCAATCACAGAATCAATCACAGAATCACAGAATCAATCACAGAATCAATCACAGAATCACAGAATCAATCACAGAATCAATCACAGAATCACCAGGGTGGAAGAGACCTCCAGGATCAACAAGTCCAACCCAACCCTGATCTCAACCAACCCATGGCACATCCAGGCTTTCTTTAAACACACCCAGGGATGGTGAATCCATCCAGACAGCCCGTCCCAATAATTTATCACCCTTTCTGTGAAAATCTTTTCCCACGAGCAGCTCCCCGGCGTTATCAGCACAGGCAGGGCTGAAATCAGTGCAGCACACACAGCGTGCCCCAAACCCAACTCCCCGGGCTGGGACAGCTGCCCAGGCACTGCCGGTACCTTTGGGGACGAACTTCAGCGAGCTGCTGAATATTCAGAAGCGGGACTGGCCCCTCCTGGGGCCGTCGTTGAGGAACTCGTGGCCCAGCCCGTTGCCACACTTGCCACACGTCACCTGCAGAGGCAAAGGGAGGGGTTGGCAGGGATCCAACGAGCCCGGGGGTGGTTTTGGGGTTTTTAAATTAAATCCCAAAGGTTCGGGGATGTCACACGGCACCTTTAAGGCCCCCGGGCGCTCCTCGCGCTTGGCCACGCTGTCGCCGCGCAGGGTCTCGGTGAACGCTGGCCACGGTGACGAGTGCTCGTACTTGGCCCGGCTGGAGAACAGCTCATGGCCACACCTGGCACACACGTAAATACCTGCGGGGGGCGGCACCGGAGGGGTCAGGGCGGGGGACAGGGCAGGGACAGTGCAGGGGTCAGGGCGGGGGACAGGGCGGGGAACAGAGCAGGGGACAGGGCAGGGGTCAGCCCGGGAGACAGCGGAGGGGACAATGTGGGGGACAGAGCGTGGGACAACGCGGGGGACAGCGGAGGGGACAATGTGGGAGACAGCGGAGGGGACAGCGAGGGGGACAGTGTGGGGGGCAGCACGGGGTACAAAGCAGTGGACAGCGCGGGGGACAGAGTGGGGTACAGAGCAGGGGTCAGAGCAGGGGACAACGTGGAGGACAGAGTGGGGGACAGAGCAGGGGTCAGAGCAGGGGTCAGCACGGGGGGCAGTGCAGGGGACAGCGTGGGGGACAACAGGGGGGTCAGCGGGGACACAGTGCGGGGGTCAGCGGGGGGACAGTGCAGGGGGCAGCGGGGAGACAAGGTGGGGGTCAGCGCGGGACACAGCGCACGGGACAGCACAGGGCACCCCGCGGTGACACGGGACAGCACAGGGCACACCGCGGTGACACGGGACAGCCGCGGGACTTTGCCCACGTGGGTCGCTGCCAGCTCCGGAGCTCACGGCACCCCCAGGGCCAGGCAGGGGGGGTGGAAGGGCAGGACCCCCGTTCTCCATAGGGGTTCCCACAGGGCGGACCCCCCCCCCCCCCAGGGGCTCCTATAGGAACCGAACCCCCGAATCCCTATCGGGACCCCCCTCCCCATCCGGGAGGATTCCCCCACCCCGTTGGGAGGACCCCAAAAAGGACCGCAGAGGGGGGACCCCCACCCGCACCCACGGCTGGAGGATGCTCCGCAAAGGAGACCCCCCCCAACCCCCCTCAGCCGCTCACC